>BNST01002422.1:0-14903 GCA_019650275.1 Xylocarpus granatum | reverse complement strand
AAGTTTTTTGAGCATCGCGAGTATACATCTATAATCTTAATAAGAAATAGGTCCCAACATGTAAAGGTAGACAATGGAAGATGAAAGGCCCAGAAAATAGGCTCCTATCAAATACATAAATTTAGTTCCTCCAAATGCTGAGGTCTGATTGCCACCGGGTTAGTAATGAACTGATTCAAGCACTTTAGGATGAGTGCGGTATCAAGACACAAGCTTAGCATACTCCCGTTCACCGGTCAATGTTTAGAATCTTTAAAATGTCTTCTTTGACTTTAGGTACTGTCTAGAGAAGAAGAATGGTTTGAGGCAAAAAAAAGACCACTTCAGGTCCTATATTTCAGTAGTCAAAGGAAGGGCGAGAGCACGAACGAACCCACATACTCTAATCCCGTTGATTAGAAGGGCTTGTATCTTAAGCCTAATGGTCTCACCTGCCTGTGGTGTGCATAAGGGGTCTCCCACTGGGGTAGGTACAGAAAGATGCTTTATCCCACAACCAAAAGGTATGAAAAAAGCTTGGAGATCTTTGTAACATAATAGATTTCTTAAGCTTTGACACACAGGCGAGCTCGCTCAACCTGCAAGATCTTCCATTTAGTGATCGACTATTCCTCACTAAGCATTATTCCATGTCTCCTGAAAATAGGCAGCTTATTATTCTAGCTGATTTGAGATCCACGCATCATCACTCTTTGGAATTTGGAAATAACCTATTTGAGTATATATTGCAAGATTATTCACTGCAAGCATTACTATTCATTCCTGGCTCTGGGCCATCCTTGGGCATTACTCTCTGAGTGCTCTTCAAACCTAAGATTTCAACCAAGAAAGCTCCTTAACAAGGTTCAATATTACTTAAATGAAAAAGGAAGCAACCCTTTCTATTATATATGTGCAGGCTCGGGAGAAAGTCTTTGGTCATTAACGACCTCATTCCTAGCCCGCAAACATTGGTCGAAAGGCTCTTATCTTGCATGGATCACTCACCACTATCCATCCGAGACAATAGGAAGATAGCTCTCCCCTCTCTCTCAAGATAGAAAAAGACCTTCTCCCATATTCAATTGGTCACCAGAATCAAGGAATGCGCGTGAACAAAGAACTTGATCGAGAAGGCCTCGGGGCTACCTTTCTTTCCTCCCTATGCTATGCTCCCCCTGGCCCAGCCCAACCACGTTTAATGTAAGGGATTCAATCTCTAGACTCTTAAGCAGCAAGTGTGGTTCGTCCCCTAGATATAACCCTTCCAACACTTTTGGATATCGTAGTATTTGGAATTCTACCTACTTCTTTCACTTTCATTTAATAAGACTTCCCCTTAGTTAGAAAGTTATTCTTTGCTTTGCTGCAAACAACCATGAGCTATTCAATAACTAGCTATAGAAAAGGTATACGATGAAATAACAAAGGAAAGTGTCAGTGAGGGGTAGTAAGGGATATCAAAGATATAGAAATTGTACGGCTAAGTTTAGTACATATAAATCTCTTTTCTCACTTAAGATTAAGGTTAAGGAGGGTACATTCAGTAAATCCCATGCGGCTTAAAAGAAAGCCTTTTCAAAGAATTTCTTTTAATAGGTTAAGATCCCTAAAGGGACAGGAGCAAGTTCATCTGCTAGATATCTAGCTACGAGAGAGGTCTTGCACTTCTATTTTTCTCTTTGGTTGTGCGCCTTAGGCAGAATCCGAAGTTCCATCCTCTTTCATTTCATAGGAAGAGCACTTGTCTTTGCCACAAAAGCGATGCAAGAGCAGTCTATAGTTTCAAAAGTGAACAGGGAAGTTCGAGTCTTACACTATTAAGGAGCTGTTCTCTTTTGGTTTGGACCTGGAAAGAAGACAGTTACAGCCCCTAACTCACCTCTAAGCTATAGGGTTGGAACCCTGCTATCCTGTAAAAGACTAGCCATTCCATTTTCCCGGAGACTTATACCTCCACGTAGACTGAGATTCAAACTAGAACTTCAATTGAGACCCTTTCATATGACTAACATGGGGGACTAGCTCTGCTGGAAAACCACATTTTTTATGAGTGTCTGACTAAAACAAAATATGCTCCAAGCGAATCAAACTAAAGCTTTGTGTACTCCTTTGCTTCTGCTTCCTATTCTTATTCCTTGATGGATTCGCTTACCTCAAACTCTCTTTGAACCAAGAGGAATTTGACCTGCAAAGAATGCACCTTTACTGCCTATGCCTACACCTCTTGCCTTGAAGGGCAGGGACAGAGAAAGGTTCAATATGAGTATGAAAAGGATTTCACTTTGCCAGAGGAGAAAATACTTATCTTCGGATGTTACTAATCCTATCGTTGCTTTGAATCAATATCACTATCTTCATCCTCGCTTATAAAATCCTAGATACCTTACCAAGGGTCCTAAATATCAAATACCTAGGGGGAATCCTCTACTTCCCATTCCTTGTCATCTTGCCATATTGGAATTTTGTGTACCTATAAGATAAAGAAAGGGCAAATCTTGTAACCAATCCTTGTCTCTAAGCTAAGGCAGACCTAACTAATCTGAATATCAATTTTGTAGTAAGTGAAGTGGTCCACGAAGAGAAATCCTTCACGGGCCCACGATTGGCCTGAGATAGAAGACTAGTTACTACTTGGTTAGCTCTACTACTTGGTAGGGTCTTATACACTTGGGGGGCTCTACCCATTTAGTAAGATGGTTTAATGCAGTCTAATGCCCGCTTTAGAATACCTGCCAAAGAGAAAGATGCATTTACTTACTTATTGGTACTCCCCTATAGGTGAAATACAAATACTAGGCTATTTGAAGCTGTAAGTGGAAGCAGTAGCTGGCTAGCTTGGTTACTTAGGAGCTTGTACTCCCCCCTTGAAATACTACTGGCAAGTCCATAAGAAGGTCAAGGGTTAACCTATAACTACTACAGAAATGGAAAGTTTACCCTTACTACTTAATGAATCAAGGTGGGACCCTCTTTAAAGTAGAGCTTATATACCTAGACCGCGTTCTAACTGTCTTTCTCAAGCCACCGGGGAGGAACTCTTAAAAGCAGTATGGGAATGGAGGGACTCGATGGAGTGAGATTGGAATGTCATTTATCCTTCAGCTTGCAACACTCGAACACTGCTATTGAGCCTACTAATCTTGATTCATCTACTTGACTAAACCAGTCGGAGTGAGATAGAGATCTCGCCCATCGCCTGAGACAGATAGATCTGCTTCATCTCTCAACAATTTCATACAAAAATAAATGGTAATTCATGGGCTAGAACCCAAAAATAGAAGCAGTTAACAACCCTACAAAACAAAATCTTTTCTCAAAATCCATTTTCTAACCTGTTTTAGGTCAGTCAAGACTCTTCTCTGCTGTTAATTGGCTTTAACCATTGGAATGAAATGGAGAATCTAAGTCAACACTAGAGCGAGGATCGAACATATCCCTCAATCAAAGAAAATCAATTAGGAAAAAAGGCTTTCCCTTGTGTATTAGGGAGTGGGAAAGATCCCTTCATAGGGCACACGGCTTAGTCTGTCTTTCCGTTGAAGGGTGTTGAAAGCTAAAGGAGAAATAGGGCTTTTGTTCAATAGGGATTTGAAATAGGGATTGGTCTGTCTCACAGATGAATAAAATGTCCCAATTATTCATTTCATTCAAGGTACGCTTTCCTCAGTGGACTTCGAGGCCTAAAGGAGATGGTAATATGATATTAAATATTCTCAACCACCGAGAGAGGACAAAAATAGTTAGTTATGCACTGAACAATTGGGTTTGGCTTGTTTGGTAGGGTCGGGTCAGTCCCTTGGTTTGACCCGGCTAAGTATTTACTTAGTGAGCCAATACTTGCTGGTGGGCATTGCTTGCTTGTTGAAGGGCAAGCTCATATCATATTGTATTTATGGTTGTTGTTTGCCAAGGAGCAAGGGAGTGCCTTATTGTATCGTATTTATGGTTGGTGATAGTCATTCTCTCGTGTACTTATATCTGGTCAATGCCATTCCATCTAGTAATTCTTTCTCTCTTGACTCATAGCATTAAGCATTCAAGTACATCTTTCTAGTTCTCTTTCCTTCGGATTGAAGCGAGTTGTTACGTTCCGTCATCTCCGATTGCATGTTCTCGCCATATCTTGCTTGCTTTCATCGCTTCCTTCATGACCGGTTTTCATTTCACTACAGCCGCTCTTCATTTGGCAGCCAACGAAACGTCGAACCTTGAAATCAAGACCCGACTCGCAAGACTAATTGATTCTCCATCTTCGGGAGTCGATTGGATATACTTGTTGATCAGCTGCTATTGGTGCTTGCTCCGGTGCTTATAAACTCGTATACGGATCTTACTTGGTATGGAAGGTATGCTGCTAGTAGTGCCCTCTGCCTTTGCTTCAGGTGGTGGATCTACTTTCGTTGCTACCTTGTCGTAGAGCTATGTGTAGGTCCACAAAGCATGCTTGACTTTAGATTGCAGCAAAATACCAATCCAAGCTATGAGGTAATGATTCATGTTCTTTGGTTCTCGAGCTTGAAACACATGATTCATCAATAGTTAGGAATGTTGATGGCTCTGTAACAACTCATCCAAGTAGTCCTTTTTCCTCCACCCATAGGTAAGTAGTCCCTTTTCCTCCCCCATAGGACAAGTAGTCCCTTTTCCTCCACATCCATAGCATAGAGATGACTGAGACGCCTATATAAGACTAAGCGTTTAGACATTGCCCCCTCCTGCATATTTCATTGTCTCAATCGCATATTTCAATGTTTCAACAGCTCTTTTAGTTCAAAGAAAAGACTACTACGGGAGGCCTTTATCGGTGTTCATACATGATCCACTTCTCTAACATAGGATTCATGGGAAAGCTGGTCATGTGGTAACTTACTCACAGAAAGATAGTTATTAGCCAATGAAGTCTGAGTCGAGCTACAAGCAGTGGTGAACTCGATGCTCTTAGCCACGATGAAAACAAAAGGGAAAGAGGCCGAGAACAGAGAAGAACTACGGGCGGCTGTGAAGCTGAAGCCAAAGATTTTCAATCGGTCCTTTCCTTTCACACTCTGCTACACCTCTCTTATGCCTTATGTTGGTGTCTCAGTACCTCAATACCATGATTGAAGAGTCAGTCAGGGGCATTCTGAGAGAGATGCATCATTTTTTTCATCGACACAGTTCGTATTTTCTTTATCAATAGCTCGGCAGTTACCCAAGAAGCAAGAAGTCAGTCGATTCTGTAATACTGGATAAAGGTCATAGTCCTTTATAAAGTCTCAAAATGGATATGTTGAAGCTGGAGGGTATGAGACTAATGGCTTCCCTTTGGAAATGAAGGGTTGCAAGCTCTACTGGGACTGGATCAACCTTAAAGATAGAGGATTGACTCAGAATAATGAAGTCCTGACCCGGAATAGAAAGATGAACGAGCTGAATAATTTCTAATAGAAAATACCGATCTTCAATGGTATGACCCAAAAATGGTTTTTTCACGCGCCTATTCTGTACATAATTTGGAAGTTTGATTTGATGTCAGGATCAGATATCCCACAACCCCTTAGTTTAGACTAAAATCTTTGCCCTTTTGAGCCTTAGGCGGCAAAGCGAAGAGTGGGCAAGGAACCCGATAGTACTGGTGTAAGTTTGAAAGCCCCCCATGTATGCAGAAAAGTTCTTATAAGGAAAAGTGAGAACTACACCAAAAGCGAGTTTTGAAGAAAGGTTTAAGACCATAAGTCTAAATACCAGTATGTAGTAGTTGTAGTGTGTCTGCCAGTATCCGTATCTGTACCCTGCTTTTGCTGCCCAAGGCGCAACTCCAATTTAGGCTTTGTATTATAGATATAGACCAGTAACCACACCTCTAGAAGTAAAAAGAAGCGACAAATTGTTTTCATAAACCAACCGTAAAGTCAATAGCTCGAGCCAATGCCCAACACTAAGCAAAGGGTGGAAGACAAAATTACTGCTCTTGTTGTGCCAAGGCTAAGGTCTAAAACTAACGGAGTTATATATTCAAACAATGGAGCGGTCCTCACTCTTATTTGTAAATCTCAAACTTTTGAATAGCCTGGGATAACGGAGCCACCTAAGATCCTTTCTAAAGCCTAACGCAAGGAGATAAGTGATTTCATTAGAATGAATGGATTGGGAAAGAAGAACCTTAGTTGATAAGCATGATGCTAAGTGCTGAAATGACCTCTCATTTGAAGTAGTAAGACTCAAGGTTCATGAATTCATCCTGAATAAGATCTTTTTTTTTATTTGGGCACTATTAGAGAAAAGAGAACTGAAGACGCTGGTTACACATCGCAGTTCACCATGCCTATGCGATCACAACATGAAGAAGCAAAAAAGAAGGTCTCGCATCACTTTGATCACATGGGATAGCCCTTTTTGGGAAATCTTAAAGTCTATTCCTTCATGCCCAAATTGGTTGATAATAGATCATCAAGTTGCTGCCAGTCAAGAATTCCTCTTTCCTAAAGCATTATTTTGCTATACCAACTAAGCTATTTCAAGATAAATGAAGAGGGTTTGCATAGGTTGCTGCCTATCTCTAGCTCCAGCCAGCTTCAAAGAAAAGAAAGAACATAATTGAGAACTATAGGTGGATGCCAATCCAATCCTATAGAATATAATATATATATATATATATATATATATATTTATAGAGATCTACCTGCAATTGGAGATCGGATCAACCTGAGATGAAGAAGCCATGTTTTCGCATTGCTATTGAAGGAAGTTAGATCCCCATTCATCTAAGCTCACCTACTGGCAGCTGCTGCTGATAACAATGCCAAATAAGTTGAATAGGCAACCAAAGAACAAAAAATTCTCCTTGGAAAGGAAGACATGCGATTGTCCATAGGGCTGCTAATGAAGATATCTAAAGCGCCTCAAGCCCAAATGGCTTTATTTTGGCTTTCGAGGATTATCCAACTATTAAAGTAAAGGAACCTTGTGGAGTATTTCAGGGAGTCCCAAAGATAAGGAATGGAAGCAGGTGAAGAAAGTAGTCAGTGACTCCCTTTCCTTAGGCAGTCAATAAAGTCTTAGTAGCAAAGGTTTCATTGACAGGTTCAGTTGAAGCTCCACAAGCGGCTAGGAATGAAGTCAATCATGTAGTTAGGCTAGTGCGGCTATAAAGCAAATCCTCTTGAATTAGTCTGAGTCACTGTGCTTTAGTTAGCTCTGAACCACTAGGAGGGGCAAGACATCAGCCTACAAAAGTAAGCACTGGCGGAATGTCAAAAGAAGGTGAATTAGAGCGATTAGTACTAGTTGACTGAAGGTGAGTCTTGTGATCTTCCATTCTATTTATTCCTACTATCTACTGCGGCAAAGAAGTCATAATTAGAGACAAAATTTGCACTCAAGGACAATCAAGATTGGCTTCATAGCACCGATCTAAGGTTTTACACTTCCATTCAACTTGAACTAATTTAACTAGGAATCAAAATCTTTATGTCGATGAATCTCTTCCATGGTCTTCTATGATATGAGTTCTGCAACTATCGATCTCTATGACTGACTTCCTTATATGCTATGCAAAAGGCCATGATTGATGCACTTTTGAATGAATAGGTTTGACTCAACTTTATGCCCCAACAAATTTTATAAAGATTGCTGGGAACGGTGTGGTGAACGTCAAAAATAAAGAAAAGAAAGTGGGTAACTATCCTTAAGATTAGGTTAGTGGGCATCAACCGGCTTGGCACGCGACTCCTTTGTAGTTGAGTGGGCAGACCTCTCTCAAGTCAAGTGCAAATAGAGCTCTCGGCCAATCAAGTAAGAATCGAATAGCTAAAGCAGATTAAGCGAATTTTTCTAGGTACTCACCTTCAAAGTATGGAAAGTAGAAAGATTGAATATGAGTATCTAAAAGTGTGATAGCAGATTGCCAGACGAGGCAGGTAATAGGCGGTTTGCTTTCACTTCCCTTACTTGAACAGATAGCTTGACCCCTTAGGAAGCAAGCATGGAAGCAAAGCTCGAGCAAAGGATCGAGGCGCAGTTTAAGCTCAATGAGGTTGAAAAAGGCCAAACCTTTCTTATTTCTCACTTTTATGGTTAGGAAGGCCCCTCATCACCTCAACTCAAGTGAACACACCCCTGCATCCTTGCTCTTTTCTCATTGATCAAGTCAATGCTTCAGTTTCGGTAGGACTAGCATACCTCAATGGCTAGCTTTAGTAACTATTTAACCTTCCAATCTGGTTAGCAAAGCGCACCAGAAGTCAATAAAGAAGGACTCGAGATCCTGATAGAAGAGCGGCATGCTTGCATAAATGCTATTATGTAGTCCATCTCGAATCTCTCCCTTATGTGATTACTTCATCGATCAATCACAAATTGGTAGAATTATTATTATCAAAGGAAAAGAGGGCAATTCTCCAGTTTTTACTACTGTGGGGCCGACATCCTACTTTCTAATCTACTAGCCACAATAGATACATCACTATCTCGCTGCACAAACCAACGTCTACCAATGGAAAGGCTAAGAAGAAGGGCCCAATATGGCAGATCTTGAGCGAAGGCTTTGAGAGATACATACTTGTGTTTACTGCAAGAAGGGAGTTGGGAAGTGTTTCTACGCTGATCCAAAGGCGAGGCATGCTACTGAACACAAAGGATAAAGGAAAGAAAAACACTAAAGCCAGTAGTTGTGTCAATCTTGTTTGGCAAAGAAAATTTGTTAATTCAACAAGATCTGGTGGTATTCAACCCCAGGCCAACGGCCAATTGTAGTCCCTTAAAAACCACATTGATATTCGTTGAGACATCAAATCACTCTGAAGACACTAAAGGCAGATGTGGAAAAGGCGCATTATTAGTTATTATATTTTCTCCAGAAAAAAGAAGAAGAGTGTACAACAAATACATTCATCCCATCCAACAAAGACTTTTTCTACAATTGTCAAGAGCTAGACCGATTCTATAGCAATAGATTACGAGGGCTAGACCTATTGATCACAATGGTCCACTACCCCCCTCAATTGATCTTTTTAGGCAAGGTTCTAAGTGAATCAACTCATTTGTGAACGAGTTTAATGCTTTGGCCATTTTGTCCGAAGGAATGAAATCTAAGGATGAAAGCTTTAGGTGAGCATGCAGGTTCTAATTTATGTAATTAGAGTCAGTCTATAGAATCTTCTCGCTTAGGCATGTTTACACTTACTGGCCATGCTTTGGGGTAAGGATGAGACTGCTTTTTCAATAAAGTAAATAATAATAGTTGTAATTCGCCTATTTGACACGAACCGATAGTTCCTCAAAATCAAAGGAAATGATGGCTCTTCACATTCATGGATGTCTTACTTGGGAGAGCCATTGATTCCTTCTTGAATCAAAGGATAAGGGGCATACATAATGAGATGGTACTAATAAAGCATGAGCCCAGATCACCTAACAGGAGACAAAAAAGATGATTTTTTGGAGTAAATAGGGGAAATCCACGAGATTGTCTTTGTTGACGAAGTAGTTGAATCAAAATTGATGTAATTAAGATAAATATGGTATTTGTATCAGGTCAAGGACTGAAAAGTCAGAGTTTTACTTGATGATGCCAAAAGCAATAACTTGCCTACTGAAAGCGCTAATTATCAATAAAGGCAGCAAGCCCAAAGTACTACCTGATTAATGAATTCCTCTAGTTTTGTTGCTTATATCACTTAACCTTATAATCAACATTTCGTGTTGAGGATTTAATTGCTTACCATGCTCCTTTCCTTATTTTCCCCGATTTCTCCTAATACAGATTGAGTTGCATGACCACTGTTACCATATTCAATTGTGAGATCATATGGACTGGACTAACTTACTGAATGTCGTACCAATGCCTATTTCCATTTGCTTGCGTATCCGCTAGATTTCTTTGAACGAGGGTATAGGGGTAACCCTCATGAATTCATTTTCATAATTCAAAACATGGCTTGGCAATGTCATCTCTATTTATGGAGGAAATTTTAAGTAATTATGTTTGGATTATCATATTAGTTCTCCTTTGCTTCCGCATTTCTTAAAGCATGACCTATTTAGAGTTCTTGAATGGTGAACCTCTAGCTTTGAGCCTGGGTTCTCAACTTATCCTTTATTGGAAGCATATTAGGAATCATTTAGACGAGTGCTTCAAAACACACACGTGCCCGAAAAAACATCCCCCGAACTAATAAGGCAAATGATTGCCCAAGCGCCAAAAATCATCAAATTTTCAAGTGATGAACTATCCATCGAAGGGCCCCAATCATGTCCAACCTCTCAATATCCCTATCTGATGTAATGAATATAAGGTCCCTTTGGTCTTAATTGACAAGACATTAGGCCTAAATGTTTGCCCTTTGCGAATGTACTAGCTGAGTCAAGGCTTCTAGTCTAGTCATCTCTTCTCCATCTTCGCTAAGAAGGAGAGGAGAACCCCAAAATCTCTATGTAGTTCCTCATCTCAGGAGCATTACAACGAAGCAAATAGATAGGAAATATGGAATGAACTCTTTTATGTAGTAAAGGCTAAGAAGGAAAATCGAAAGTGAAAACGTCCTCTTTCTTGTCCCATTACCTTCCTAGAAATAGAACTATCTTGCCCATTCCCTTCATCGATGAGCTTGCACATGCCCACCTATCAATCTAATTATTAAGCCTGATTGAAATGGATTTAACTTATTCTTTTCTTCTGCCTTCAACAAATCCATAGAAGACTCGAGCAACCTTTCTCCCAAACCACCAAATGCTTTCAGTGATGAGTAAACAATGGCCTTGCCTTTCCTCTTTACTTTTACTTTGACTTTAGCTTTGGCCCCTCCCTTTACTCCGGTTTTGCTTCTACATTAACTTTGCACTCGGCTTCCCATTTTTACTTTTACTAATTCGCGCAATTCGCAATTTCCCTAGCCTTTATGACGACACCAATTGCAGGGAGTACCTGCTGATACAATGAACAACCTATTTTGCATGGGGGATCAACTGTCCATAAGGCAAAAAAAGCTGAGCCAGGGGCTGCAGAAATTCAGGGGCAAAATAAATTACATAATGAGAAGAAAACTAAAAACACAGCGGATCGCGCCCATTTACCTAACTTGAGTTGGACTGACTGAGTTGCGGAGAATGAGTTGGTGAAAGGAAAGTTTAGAACGTAAGTTGTGAGAAGAAAGTCAAGATAGTATGATAGGTAGATAGTAGTGAGAAGGTTAAGCTTAAAGAAAGTCTTAGTACTAAGTTGTAGCCAACTAGTTAATAGCTCCAGGTAGCTGAAGGAGAAACTTCTATCTCTATCTCTTGTTTGGGTTGAGCTAGAGGTTAGAAGTAATAGATTCGATTGACTTGAAATAGTCTATCTACTATCCTTTATAACGTAAATAGGATAGTCGTTCGATACGTTCAATCCCAAAGATGGAAGATAGAGGCTTGCTCGTACTTGCTTTCACCTATTAGATGCTGATGATTCCCTTTCTATAATTGATGCTAGGAAGTGATGAGCTAACTAAAGGAATAGGCTTTGTAGAGCTGGTTTAGGAAAGTAAATTAATCAAAGATCAGAAGGTGAGAGATGAGACAGGAAGTTTTGAGAAAGATAGGTTTATGAAAGTATCAAGATAGGGGCTTAATATATTACTATTATGGAATAAGTGAAGTTGCCCCATGCTTCTACTTGAATGGGAATAAATAAGTTTCAATGAGCAAAGCCAGCTGTGACACCTATGGCAGCACTAAGAAGGAAGAAAGAGGATAACAAGCACGAAAACGAACATGACAAGGAGGAGCATACAAAGAGATCAAGCTTTAACTATTACACGACCTGACATTGTTTTTTTCTGTGCAACAGGTAAGTCAACACATGTCATGCCCAAAGAACATTGTTAGAGTTATTTTGTCCTTAGCCACTAATTATGAATGGGAAATGTATCAAATGGATGTTCAAAATGCTTTTCTCCAGGGGGAATTAGAAGAAGAGGTTTACATGGATATCCCACAAGGATACAACATTAAAGTATTAAGATCGCATGTGTGTAAGCTTAGAAAAGCCATTTATGGCTTAAAACAATCTCCTAGGGCTTAGTACTCTAAGTTGCTAGGTGTTTTAACTTCTCAACACTTTAAGGTTAGTAGTGCTGATCACTCCTTATTCATAAAACACTCCAATAATGGTATTACTAGTTGTGATAATATATGTAGACGATATCATTATAACAGGGAGTGATACTTTGGGAATAAACAACACTAAAAGTTATTTAAAGTCTATTTTGATACTAAAGACCTTGGGCACTTACAGTATTTTCTAGGTATAGAAATAGCTCATTGGAATAAAGGGCTATTTCTATCCCAAAGGAAATACACACTTGATCTTTTGAAAGAGACAGGTAAGCTTAGAGGGAAGATAGCATCAACACCAATTGAAGGACAAGCCAAAAAGAAGGAGGGCAAACCAATTGAAGACATCAAGCAATATCAAAGAATTGTCGGTAAGTTAATCTATTTAACTATTACTAGACCTGACATTTCTTTTGCTGTGAATCAGGTAAGCCAATTCATGACTTGTCCAATGACCAATCACATGGAAATGATGGACCGAATACTCAAATATCTCAAGGGAACTCTAGGACAAGGAATGCATTGGTTCTGTTGGACGCAATTTGGGTATTTGAGGAAGTTGGTGAACGTGCTTAATTGCTCTGTTGCTGTAATTGGTAGTATCCTTGATTACTCTATTTAAATATAATTTAGCACAAGTAGTTGTAGTTCCAACATGAAAACTCCAAAATTCTTCATTGAGCTTTCGCAATTTGAACTTATCACATATTCATTGTTTCATTGTCAGAACAGTGATCAAAGCAAAGTGCCTATCCCTGTACATTGAAGCTGAGACCTGAGATATAAGAAGTTGCTTGTTATACAATGTACACATGGATATTTCAGTTAACAATTAGAAGTTCCTTTGTTGTGCATTTATCCTTGTTATTGAGGTGAGCAAGTGTTGTGGATTTCACACAAAATTAGCATAATCAAAAGCTCTTTTTTACTTTGATTCCAAATTTAAGTGCGATCACTTTAATACCATACGGGCCCAAATGCAACTATTGACACATGACAGTAAAGATCCATAAATGATGAAATACTCTTCATTATGCTATTGGGTCAGAGCAGTCTATGTAATGTAGCGTTGGATGTAAACAAGAATGCATAATTTCTTTTAGAAAAGATTTTCCTTGAATTTTAATGATGAAAGTGTTCTGACCCAGTTATTTGATAGAATCTCTTCTTGCTTGATTATTTTATATATTCAAATGAAGACGCCATATCAAGACTCTTTTATTCATGCTAGTTTGATTATGTTAACTCTTGTATTGACTCATGCTTAGTTTTCATATAACCATGCCTGATAGGGGTAGTAGAGTTTGCTACAAAAGATCCAGAATTAGGCTTGGTTTTCATAACTATGTCTGATGGGGTAGTGGAGTTTGCTGGAAAAGATATCAGAATCCTTGCAAAAGAGGTATATTTGACACCATGTTACTTATGATTGTGTAAAAAACCAAATATTTGTATGCCTTTCATAAGTTTCTCTTATTCTTCTGTGCAGGGAGTGTAGCATTAACTGTGTTGGAGAAAAAGATCAAGTTTTCTTTATTATCAACCTTCACTACTATGTTGTATTCCTACATTCATCATTTCTTTCAGACAATGTGTGCATACTAAATTTCCCAGTTGATAAAATTGGTGGTAAGATCTTGTTTTACCTTAACTATTGGAAAGACAAAATAGTTTCACTGTAAAAACTCCAAATGTTTTCCATAATTGAACTTTTTCAAGGCAAGCTAATCCATGCATGACAATAGATATTTCTGGTTAGGAGTCACACAGCAGTTTGCAAATCTGTGCTTCCTTTTTCTTACCATCATTTTCTTACCTTGAAGGATTTCTTTGGAGTTTTATTGATTTTTTGCAAGTTGATTTATCTGCATGCATATTGGCAAATTGAAATTGAATTGTGTACCAATGATTTTAAATCATCAAAGTTTTGCCCCTGCTTTAGTGACTGCAGGAACGGATCTTCATTTAATGGATTAATATTCCAGACCAATTCTTTTATTCTCTCTAATGTGTGTGCTATTGAACTGCTCCAAAAAGAAAGGAAAACTGTTTCATTGCCTGGTCGGATGGATGCAATTAAAGGATGCATACCAAGTAAAAACCTGAATGCTAAACAATTGTGTGCTGTAAACAAGTTTGTTGATTTGACGGCGCCCTTTATATTACTATAAGCAATCAACAACTGTATTCCTCAAGGTAGGAAGATTTTTGGAGTTGTAGATGATATCCTCTTCCTTTGACATCAGTCATGATTTTATCAGATTAGCACTGTTAAACTTTTGCAGATGGGGAAATAAACCTTAATTGTTCGTATAGACATAAAGTATCTATATTTTGAAAAGCCAATAGTTTATACCATAATTTATTTCTTTTTTTTTGTTTAGAATTTGATCCTCAAATTTTAAAAAGTAAGACTTTGTCCTTAAATTTGGTAATTATTTTTAAAATTTTGTCTCAAATTTCAAAAAATAAAATTTTGACCCTAATATTAGAAAATGAACAATTTACTCTTTAATTCATCATTTTAAAAATAATAATAATAATCTCTTTAACTTTACTATTGTACATCATAGCCCTTCAACTTTCAAATCTTACCTTGCCTGTGCAAATATATTTCATTAACATACAAGAAAATCCTTTTTCAAAGAGGAAAAAACAAAAGGGGAAACACAGTTCATTAAAATTAGAAATATGTTTGACGAATTATTTCTTAAAAATGCTCTTAGGAATTTGTTTGACAGGGTATTTACATGAAAAACTATAAAAATGCATTTGAGAAAATTAAGTGCTGTCAATGCACAAAGTAGTATAATAATTAGAGGAATTATTCTGAATCATTTTTCTAAATGATG